>JAHIAM010003965.1:0-25596 GCA_021605205.1 Aegilops longissima | reverse complement strand
TGATGAATCTAACACCCATAGAGTTCTGTGTTGATCATGTTTTGCCGTGGAAGAGAAGTTTAGTCAACGGATCGCGACATTCAGATCCGTATGCACTTTACAAATTTCTATGTCTCCATCTTGAACATTTTCACGGATGGAGTTGAAGCGACGCTGATGTCCTGGTATTCTTGTGAAACCTGGGCTCTTGGCAAGTGCAATAGCTCCAGTTGTTGTCACAGAAGAGTTTGATCAGCCCCGACGCATTGGGTATGACTCCTAGGTCGGTGATGAACCTTCACCCAAATTGCTTCATGTGCTCCCCGAGGCTGCCATGTACTCCGCTTCACATGTAGATCCCGCCACGACGCTCGCTTGGCAAACCTGCACTCAGCCATCGCTCCACCATTCAACATATACACGATCCGGTTTGTGACTTAGAGTCATCTAGACTGTGTCAAGCTAGCATCGACGTAACCCTTTACGACGAGCTCTTCGTCACCTCCATAAACGAGAAACATGTCCTTTGTCCTTTCGTACTTCAGGATATTCTTGATCACGCTGTCCAAAGTTGTTCCTTGCCGGATTACTTTGGTACCTTCCTACCAAACTTACGGCAAGGTTTACATCAGTCCGTACACAACATGGCATACATAATAGATCCTATGGTGAAGCATAGGGATGACACTCATCTCTTTTTATCTTTTGTCGTGGTCGGGCATTGAGCCGAGCTCAATCTCACACCTTGCAATACAGGCAAGAACCCTTCTTGACTAATCCATTTTGAACTTCTTCAAAATCTTATCAAGGTATGTGCTTTGTGAAAGACCTATGAGGCGCCTCGATCTATCTCTATAGATCTTGATGCCTAATATATAAGCAGCTTCTCCAAGGTCCTTCATTGAAAAACACTTATTCAAGTAGGCCTTAATGTCGTCAAGAATTCTATATCATTTCCCATCAAAAGTATGTCATCTACATATAATATGAGAAATGCTACAGAGCTCCCACTCACTTTCTTGTAAACGCAGGCTTCTCCATAAGTCTCAGATAAACCCAAACGCTTTGATCATCTCATCAAAGCGTAATGTTCCAACTCCGAGATGCTTGCACCAGCCCATAAATGGATCGCTGAGCTTGCATACTTTGTCAAGATTCTTAGGATCGATAAAACCTTCCGGCTGTATCATATACAGCTCTTCCTTAAGATGACCGTTAGGAATGCTGTTTTGACGCCCATCCTGCCATATCTCATAATCATAGTATGCGCAATTGCTAACACGATTCAGACGGACTTAAGCTTCGCCACGGAGAGAAAGTCTCATCGTAGTCAATCCCTTGAACTTGCCGATAACCCTTAGCGACAAGTCGAGCTTTATAGATGGTGACATTACCATCCGTCCGCCTTCTTCTTGAAGATCCATTTATTTTCTATCGTCACGATCATCGGGCAAGTCACCAAAGTCCATACTTTGTTTTCATACATGGATTCTATCTCGGATTTCATGGCTTCTAGCCATTTGTTGGAATCGGCCCGCCATCGCTTCTTCATAGTTCAAGGTTCACCGTTGTTCAACAACATGATTTCCGTGATAGGGTTGCCGCATCACTCGTGCGGAACGTGTCCTAGTGGACCCACGGTTCAAGAGCAACTTGATCCAAGTACCTTGATCATCATCATTATTTTCCTCTTCACAGGTAGGCATCACAGAACATTTTCCTGGCTGCACTACTATCCCGCTCAAGAGGTAGTACTTCATCGAGTTCTACTTTCCTCCCACTTACTTCTTTCGAGAGAAACTTTTTCCGTAAAGGATCCGTTTTGGCAACAAAGATCTTTCCCTCGGATCTTAAGTAGAAGGTATACCCTATGGTTTCCTTTAGGGTATCCTATGAAGACACATTTTTCCGACTTGGGTTCGAGCTTTCAGTTGAAGTTTCTTGACATAAGCATCGATCCCCAAACTTTTAGAAACGATAGCTTAGGTTTCTTCCCAAACCATAATTCATACGGTGTCGCCTCAACGGATTTAGACGGTGCCCTATTTAAAGTGAATGTAGCTGTCTCTAGAGCATATCCCCAAATGATAGCGTAATCGGTAAGAGACATCATAAACCGCACCATATCCAATAGAGTGCGACACGATGTTCGACACACCGCTACGCTGAGGTGTTCCAGCGGCGTGAGTTGTGAAACGATTCCACATTTTCTAGTGTGTACCAAATTGTGACTTAAATATCTCCTCCACGATCCGATCGAAGAATTTTATCTTTCGTCACGCTGATTCTCTACTTCATTCTGAAATTCCTTGAACTTTTCAAAGGTCTCAGACTTGTGTTTCATCAAGTAGACATACCCATATCTACTCAAGTCATATGTGAGAGTGAGAACATAACGATATCCTCCGAGCCTCAACACTCATTGGACCGCAACATCGGTATGTATGATTTCCAACAAGTTGGTTGCTCGCCATTGTTCCGAGAACGGAGTCTTGGTCATTTTGCCCATGAGGCATGGTTCGCATGTGTCAAATGATTCATAATCGAGACTCTAAAAGTCCATCAAGATGGAGCTTCTTCATGCGCTTGACACCAATGTGACCAAGGCGGCAAGTCACAAGTATGTGGGACTATCGTTATCAACTTTACATCTTTTGGTATTCACGCTATGAATATGTGTAATATTACGCCGAGATTCATTAAGAATAAACCATTGACCATCGGAGCATGACCATAAAACATATCTCTCATATAAATAGAACAACCATTATTCTCGGATTTAAATGAGTAGCCATCTCGTATCAAACGAGATCCAGATACAATGTTCATGCTCAAACTTGGCACCAAATAACAATTATTAAGGTTCAAAACTAATCCTGGGTAAATGTAGAGGTAGCGGTCGACGGCGATCACATCGACTGAACCATTCCCGACGCCAGATCGCACCTCGCCCTTCGCCAGCCTCCGCTTATTCCGCAGCTCCTCGCCTGAGTTACAAATATGAGCAACGACACCGTATCAAATACCTGTGAGTTACTACAGTAATCGGTAAGGTACACATCAATTACATGTATATCAAATATACCTTTGGTGTTGCCGGCCTTCTTATCCGCTAAGTATTTGGGGCAGTTCCGCTCCAAAGGACCTTCCCTTGCAATAAAAGCACTCTATCTCGTGCTTGGGTCCATTCTTTGACTTCTTCCCGCAACTTGTTACGGGCGGCAACCTCCTTGCCGCCCTTCTTGAAGTTTTTCTGCCCTTGCCCTTCTTGAACTTAGTGGTTTTATTGACCATCAACACTTGATGTTCTTTCTTGATTTCAACCTCTCCTGACTTCAGATTGAGAATACTTCGGAATGGTTTTCACCATCCCCTGATATTGTAGTTCATCACAAAGCTCTTGTAGCTTGGTGGAGCGATCAAGGATTCTGTCAATGACCGCTCGTCGGGAGGTTTATGTCCAGCTGGGACAAGCGGTTGTGCAACCGCATATTTTGAGTATGTGCTCACCGATGTAACTGTTTTCTCCATCTTACAACTATAGAACTTGTCGGAGACTTCATATCTCTCGACCCGGCATGAGCTTGGAAAACTAGTTTCAGCTCTCTAACATCTCATATGCTCCGTGTTGCTCAAAACGCTTTTGGAGCCCCGTTCTAAGCTATAAAGCATGCCGCATTGAACGAGGGAGTAATCATCAAGACGAGACTGCCAAGCATTCATAATGTCTTGGTTCTCGGGACGGTGTATCACCTAGCTGTCCTTCTAGGACATATTGTTTCTCGGCAGCTATGAGGATGATCTCGGTTCCGACCAGTCCATATAGTTGCGCCATCATCTTTCAGCTTGGTTTTCTAGGAACGCGCTGAAGTTCAGGTTGACATGAGCGCTGGCCATTTGATCTACAAGACATATTATGCAAAAGTTTTAGACTAAGTTCATGATAATTAAGTTCATCTAATCAAATTATTTAATGAAATCCCACCAGATCGACATCCCTCTAGTCATCTAAGTGTTACACGATCCGAGTCGACTAGGCCGTGTCCGATCATCACGTGAGACGGACTAGTCATCGCCGGTGAACATTCTCATGTTGATCGATTTTCCATACGACTCGTGTTCGACCTTTCGGTCTCCGTGTTCCGAGGCCATGTCCGTACATGCTAGGCTCGCTAAGTTAACCCTAAGTGTTTTGATGTAAAACTGTCTTACACCCTGTATGTGAACGTAAGGATCTATCACACCCATCATCACGTGGCGTCAAACGCATTTAACTTTAGCAACGGTGCACGCTAGGGAGAACACTTTTGAAATTTTTAAGGGATCATCTTATTTACTACCGTCGTCTAAGTAAACAAGATGCATAAACATAATAAACATCACATGCAATTATATAGTAGTGACATGATATAGCCAATATCATAAAACTCCATTGATCTCCATCTTCGGGCTCCATGATCATCTTGTCACCGCATGACACCATGATCTCCATCATCATGATCTCCAACATTTCAAAAGCTTGAAATGTCCGTAAAGGGTATTTGAGGGCTTTGACCAATAATTTGAACATGACCATGTGTTGAAACTCTTATATATGGAAACTATATGTCCAACGAGTCTCTGATTTTTCTCAAATATTTGTGAAGCTTTAAAATAATTTTAACCTATTAAAGACCATTTTGGCCTTAAGAAAAGCTCTTTAACTAAAATAGGAAAATAAATTTTAAAATTATATTTTGTGGTTTATGGAGTCCTATACCCATAGGAGTCAAATATGCTTTTGAAATATGTTTTCATGCCCCAAATTAAGTACTTGTAGTGCAAGCCTCAATTTAGGGTTTTTGAAAAACTAATTTAGAAAATACTTTTGCCAAATTATTTTTGCAAGAAATTATTTTACTTAATTTATACACATGGCATGATCATTGGGCAAAGTTTTGGATCAAGGAGAAGAGGTATAGGATGGAAGCTACTATATGACTCTTTAGAGCACTTTTGAAAATAAAGCACAAAAATTCAAATCAAGGCAAGGACCAAAACACTAAAAGTTTTTGTCAAACCACATCTTATCATTACTTATTAGCTAAGTGTTGTGGCATGAAAATCAAGGTGTGACATACATATGATGTCTATATGCAACCTTCTCCTTGTAGACGTTGTTGCCCGCAAGTGCAGTGTTTGTAGGGCAAGAGTAAATTTCAAGTGGATGACCTAAGGTTTATCAACCGTGGAGGCGAGGATGAAGATGGTCTCTATCAAACAACCCCGCAACCAAATAACAAAGAGTCTCTTGTGTCCCCAACACACCCAATACAATGGTAATTGTATAGGTGCAATTAGTTCGCGAAGAGATGGTGATACAAGTGCAATATGGATGGTAGATAAAGGTATTTGTAATCTGAAATAATAAAACAGAAAGGTAACTAATGAAAAGCGAAAGCACAAACGTTATTGCAATGATAGGAAACAAGGCCTAGGGTTCATACTTTACTAGTGCAAGTTCTCTCAACAATAATAACATAGATAGATCATATAACAATCCCTCAACATGCAACAAAGAGTCACCCAAGCCACTAATAGCGGAGAACAAACGAGATTATGGTAGGGCATCTAAACCACCTCAAAGTTGTTGAGGGAGTTCCGACTAGGGGTGTCCGGATAGCCAACTATCACTCCACGGGACTCAAGACTATGAAGATACAAGATTGAAGACTTCGGCCCCGTGTCCGGATGGGACTTTCTTGGCGTGAAGGAAAGCTTTGATACTACGGACATGTAGATCTCCTACCTTGTAACCGACTTGTGTAACCCTATCCTCTCCTGTCTATATAAACCGGACGGTTGTAGTCCATAGGATCTAACAACAATCATACCATAGGCTAGCTTCTAGGGTTTAGCCTTTGATCTCGTGGTAGATCCACTCTTGTAACACACATCATCAATATTAATCGCTGGTGACGTAGGGTTTTACCTCCATCAAGAGGGCTCCAACTCGGGTAAAACATCGTGGTCCCTTGTCTCCGTTATACTATCCGCCAGACGCATACGGGACCCCTTACCCGAGATCCGCCGGTTTTGACACCGACATTGGTGCTTTCATTGAGAGTTCCTTCGTGGTCGCCACCGATAGGTCTGGCTGGCTCCTTCGATCATCAAATAACGACACTGTCCAGGGTGAGACTTTTCCCCGACGGATCTTCGTGGTTCGGGCGGCTTTGCATCGCGGGTCCACTTCGCTGGCCATCCGAGCAGATCGAAGCTACACCCTGGCCATCAGTCAGATTGGAAGTTTAAACTATACGGCACGATATCCGCGGAGACTTGATCTTCGGCGGATTCGGCCGCGCTGCTGCCACAGACCGCTCAATGGGCATGATCTAGCTCGCAGCCAACAAAGGCCCGGAGGCCGCACTCAGATCCGCCCGACCCTTAATCCGGAGCCGATCTCCTGATCGAGGACAAGTGGTTGGACACCAAGGCAATCTCACGGCGATCGAGTCAACTCCATCCCTGCCCTTATAAGACCTTGACCTGTGAAGCCGATTCTCGACCAACCTCCGCCTTCTGCATCGAACTGATTGCGCCTGCAGGGTTCTTCACATATGACATCTTTTCAAGACCGC
The DNA here is from genome assembly GCA_021605205.1 of Aegilops longissima. Taxonomy (NCBI): domain Eukaryota; kingdom Viridiplantae; phylum Streptophyta; class Magnoliopsida; order Poales; family Poaceae; genus Aegilops; species Aegilops longissima. The sequence continues at coordinate 18,994 of JAHIAM010003965.1, read as the reverse complement.
CTTTGCGACATCCTCAATTCACTAAAGTCTCTCTCTCTCTTTACCCGAGAGCTCTGCCGGACTACCATCAGAAGGTTGGGATACCGGACGATGAAGAAATTCAATGCCCACCCACCACCCACTTCTTATAGCCACTGCCGAAAGCTTACACGACGTGCTCGATTTCGAATTCAAGACATCGACGCATGGACGATTTATGTAGGAGACAATAATGAACCAAGACCTAGGATGTCGACAACCTCATCCCATGATGTATACATGGTGGATAATTAAAGGAAATGAAGACGAGAACAACGGACGCCACGGCGATAAATCTCGAAAAGTACCAAACGGAACGTAAACGCCAACAAAGTCCTTCAACAAAGACTCCTATAGAGCAGGGCTAACCGTGGACAACGTAAAGCTCGAAAGCAATCGTCCAACAAGACAACTTGATAAACAATCTGTCCTCGGCGAAGACAACAGTCCGGACGATCTCACGACGCAAACCATTGGAGCAAAATGATTCTTAAAAGGCTCTGCCATCACAGCCCTAAAAAGGTATGAAGCTCAAAATAGCGAAGATGCACTCAGATCAGATGGAGCAAAGTATTCAAGACCGCAGATAAGTACGGCTACAACAACAACAAAGAGCTACCCGAAAAGAAAGCACGCCTCGACCACGAGGAGGCCCTAGAGCCCCCACAATTAAAAAAGTAAGAAGGCCACCCGTGGATGGACGACCCCACGGCAAAAAGAGAGCGTGAATGGTGCCGCACACAAGCCAATATGCGATCCGCTAAGGATTCACATCAAAAGGATGGCCCAAATAGGTCCATCTATGGGCAAGCACGCCACAAAGCAATGCAACACGCCAAAATTCAAGATCACACACCCAATATAGGGCTACAGACACCCTCTATGTTTCATCGATGAGGTTGATCATGAATTCCAAGAGGATTCAAACCCATAAACATAGAGGCATACGACGAACAATGCACTCGAGTTCGGATTGAGGATTACATCCTCCACATACACATGGCTAGAGGAGATGATCTCCACGCTATAAAAATACTTACCCCTTAAACTCAAAGGGCCAGCTCGGCATTGGCTTAAAAGCCCCGAAAATACCATTGAAGCTGGGAAGAGCTCGAGGATGCATTTCGAAAATTCAGGGATCGGTGTCCTCCTGATTTTGACGATCTAAGTCACATAACTCAACAGCCCGAGAGTCAGCCCGGAATTCTCGAATGGTTCCTTACTAAAAGAACCAAATAGTCGATTGTCCTACGCCAAGCCTTAGCAGCTTTCAAACACAACGTCTGACTAATGGCTCGCTGACACCTCGCCAAGAAAAGCCAAGAACAATGGCCGAACTAACAAGCCTCATGACACGCTTATGAGGAAGACACATTGGCTAGATGCAAAGACCAACACCCGAAAGTACATCCAAATCAGGATGGAATGGAAATCGACGTGTGAAAGATCGCATACCGGAATAAAGAAAATGGCCCAAATAGTATGCATGTCAACGCCGGATTCAAAAGTCTCGCCGAACAACAAAACACTGCCCTAAAGGATACAGCGATTAGCTATCCAACCTAAACAAGATTCGGATAGATGTGGTCAAATACATGGTACTCCCGAAGTCGCAAACCATACCCACAGAGATTGTTGGTCTTCAAGTAGTCCGCCACTTAACGCCAACACAAGGCTCGACACACACCAAGTGAAAGACGACCCGTTCGGGACGGTGATGCCACCCTTTACGTGAGAGTGTTCGGGAGGATGGTCGCTGCGGCTGGTTGCTGCCCCGAGGACGACGATCACATGCCAGCCCAGCCCCGCGATGACGGAGAGGACAGCAGACACGTGGGGTCGGCGGTGCTCAGGGCCTCGAGCTTCATCGATTTTTCTTCGGGCAGCGGCCTCCAGAGCGTCATGATCAGCCCCCACGTCAGGCCTGCTTGAGGGTGGTAGTGGGTCCGCTGGGCCGCCACTCCCCAGGAAGCCGAGGGAGTCCACCTGAGCTCTGGAGGCGGCTCGAGTCTTCCTCGGGCTGGGTGTTTCGGCGAGCTGCCCGACGGTTCTTCCTTTTCTTTCCCCAGAAAGACAGTGTGGGGCCCCTGGGGCGTGGTTTGACTTTCACCTAATCATCGATTGTTTCATGATTTTCAGACGTGCTCGGCCGCACGCCCGCTGTAGGTAGTTCCCACCTCAGCCTGTGGGGGGCGATCACCAGTCCCGTGGTTCGTGGTCATGTGCCCATGAGGCACGAACGGAGGGGTGCTCCTGTGGTGGATCCAGAAGGGAAACCTTGAAACAAGGCAGAAACACCATGAGGGGCGCCAGCTGCCCCCGAGACCTTGCGCGAGAGAAATCGAGGTAGGAGGGCGAAGGTCAAGAGCCACAAATCAAAACGGCAACAACTCGATAAATCTTCAAATGAGAATGAACAAGCCAACGGCAGGTAGAAAATGAAACTCTCCAAGACCTAATCTAGTCTTCGACGCCTTTCTCACCAAATAAGGAGCTATGCTGCCACTGGCGGGAGGGAGCCCCAGGCCCCAGGTCAAGCGCCTCGAGACCGGGCGTGTACAACCCAACTCATTATTACGTGAGAGTGTCACGGCGTAAAGCTTCACAGTGTTGGCCTTCTTCATGTGCTCCGCCTTTCTTGGGGAAGCAAGCTTCACGGGCATTGGCCCTCTTCATGTGCTCGGGTTTTCCAAAACGCGACAGCCTTCACAGCATTCGCCTCTCACGTGCCTCGGGCCTTTCCAAAAAGATAAGCCACGTGCATTCTCCTTCTTCACGTGCTCGCCTTTTCCAAAGATAAGTTTCATTGCATTCTTCTTCACGTGCTCGGGCCTTTCCAAAGATAAGCTTCACAGCATTCGCCTTCTTTCTGTGCTCTGGCCTTTTTCCAAAAGATAATTTGTGCATTCACCTTCTTCACGTGCTCGGGCCTTTTAGGGTAAACCTCCGAGGTGCCGGATGTTCCACGCGCTCGACCGCACCTCCCGAGTCCTGCTACAGAGCCGGGCCTAGAAACATGAACACCTTGAATGGGCCCTCCCACATGGGAGAGAGCTTATGCAGCCCCTCCCGAGAGAACCCGCCTCGAGCACGAGGTCCCCACCTCAAGAGTTCTGGGGCGGATGTTGCAAGCAGTATCAGAAGGCTTGTTGGTACTCGCCGCCGCAACGCAGCTTTCTCGACGACGCCTTCCCAAAGACGAGGTCCGTCCCTCGCATGGTGTCCCCTGCGCCTGTCGAACGCCAGACCTGCAAGGAACGACATCTCGACTGCGGAGGGAGGACCGCTTACCCATAGACCGTGAAGAACTGGTCTCTAGTTGGCTTGGTCGCGTGGTCGCATGGATGGACCACAAAGACGGATCGAAGCTTGCATTCAACCTTCTCGCCAGCCTCCGCTTCTTGAATGTTCTGGTTTGAGGCCCTGGCGGACCTTTATATGGTCTGCTACCATTGCTTCAAAAGCCACCGGTTGCAGTGCATTCATGCTCCAGTGTTAGCACAAGATGTTTTGAAGAGGTTACTAGTGAATTTAACCATTGTCGGTGATGATGCGGTTCGCACCTCGAACCTGCTCACGATGCCTTGATTTAACTTGACCGCTAACTCAAGGGATGGTGCGACGCTTCCACTTCAGCCCACTTGGTGAACTTGTCCACGCATTTATGTAGAGGTAGCGATAGCCCCTCGGCGCCGAGGAACGGGCCTGTGGATATCCAGCCCCATCAGAATGGCCACGTAGAGGGTATAGTTTGCGATTCCCCGCCGTCGATGGATCTGCTGGCATGGAATTGGCAGTGCTTCGCAAGTCTTCACTAGTTCGACGGCATCGCTGAGCGCAGAGGACAATAGAAACCGCCTCCGAATTCCTTGCCCACGAGGGTTCGTGGATGACGAGTGATGCCCATGCCTCCACGTGCATCCGCCAAGCCAGCTTCTTTCCCTTGCTCCTCGGAGATGCAAACAGGACACATCATTTGGTCGCTCATAGCTCTCCATCTCGATGCAAGACGCTGTGGCTTGCTGCCGCGCCACACGCCCCGCCTCCTCCTTCTCCGGTAGGGTCCTTTATGCTAAGTAGCTCCGAGCTCTATGATCCAAAGACCTCCCGAGGCTCCATTGTCGAGTAGGCGCACTCGAGGCCGGGCCGCACCGGGCTCGGAGGTGTGGCCGGGGAGCTCCCGAGGCTGGCGCCGTGTTTGATAGTGATGGCAGGCGGCTGAGGGCTTGAAAAGCCGCCTCAAGACGCCAGCTCCCCGAGGTAACCGCCTGGATGCTCTGCATATGTCGCCGCCACTGACAGTGCCAAGCAACTCCAACCCCTGTAATCAAGCTCCATCTCGCGACCTCCGCAAGGTAGGCTTCCATGTGCTCGGCTTTTGCCTGCATAATCTTGTTGGAGAAATTGACGAGGAGCTGCAATCGCCTGGTGGTGGTAATGCCACCCTAGCACCGCGTCAAGCCCGCTTATTAGACCTTCATACTCCGCTATGTTGTTGGAGACCTTTTTCACCTTGCCGAAACAGAGCTGCACAAATGAGTAGAGCTTGTCCCGAGTGGGAGATATGAGCACCGCCCAGCCCCGCCAACATGCCTAGAGAACGCCCCATCGGGTACATGACCCACCTTTTCGGGCGTTGGGCCTCGTGGAGAGGGACTGATCTCGCCGGCCTTGAGGCCCTGCCTCCGGCCCATTCTGCCACAAAATCCGCTAATGCGCCCCCTGATGACTCGGTCGTGGTCAATTCGAGCCAAACGCTGCGCTTCAATGTTCACCTCAAACCCTTCCGGCTGAGTTAGGGTTCCCGAGCACCTTTCCAAGGGGTATACAGACGATTTTGATGGGGTGACCCTAAAATAGTGTCGTAGCTTGGCGCGAGGCCACCAGAGTGCGAGAGGAGTTTCAGGCATGGGGTACCGGTTCTCGGCCCCGCAACACCGGCCGATGAAGTACACTGGTGCTCAACGAGGTTTGAGCGCCAGGCTGGCTGGCGCCTCCTGGGACCGTGGCGCCTCGAGGCGATGGAGCCTGAGGCCGGTAGTCCGTGGAGGGACCTCGTCTGCTCAAAGCATGCTCTTCACAAGGCTGATCCTTCTCACCGTGGTAGTGGTTTCTGGGTCTTCCTTGTTCCCGCTTTGCCTTGACCTGGCTGTCAGGGTTTTGGTTTGACGCCTTCCCTAACTGGCCACCAGTAGCTGCGCCGCAAGAGTAGGGAGTGGCGGCAGGTAGAGCACTGTGGGGTTTCAAGGGCGTGGGGCCACCATGACCGGAGGGCTGGTTAGGTACCTCTTGAGATCTTGAAACGCCTTTGTCGCATCTTCAGTCCATTCAAAGGGTCCCTTTTTCTTCATTAGTGGAAGAAAGGTAGCGCTGCTCCCCCAACTTGAGATGAAGCGCCTAGCGCAGTCACGCGCCCAAAGGAGCTCTCGCTTCCCCGAGGGTCTTTATGGGCTCATGTCCTCGATCGCCTTGACCTTTTCTCGGGTTAGCCTCAATGCCCGGTGGGATACGAGGAAGCCCAAGAGCTTGCCCGAGGGGAATCCAAACACACATCCCGGTTGAGTCAGAGGTTCACCGCTGCTGAGGCTCAAGGTTTCTCTGTGTCTTGTATCGTGGTCCCGGCTTCCCGAGACTTCACCACAATGTCATCGACGAAGCCTCAACATTCTTCCCGAGCTATGACCCAAGGTGATCAGTCAGCCGGAAGGTCGCCTGCTATGCAGCCCGAATGGCATGCACGTAGCAAGACACCCCACACGGGTCAGAAGGCCATTTTCTCCACGCCTTCATCGCCATCTTGATCTGGTGATACCCGAGAAGGCATCCAAGAAGCATAACAGGTCGCACTCGGGTGGAATCGACGATCTGGTCGATGTAGGAGCGAACGGTCTGGCGGGCATGCCTTGTTGAGGTTGGTGAAGTCCACACATTACGCGCCTTTCCCTTCTTGGCACAACGCATGGTTGGCCAACCAATCCGGATATCGGACTTGCAAATGACCCCAACGGCTTCTAGTTTGCGGTCTCCGGATGATGAAGGCTTACTTTTCGTGGACTGCCGCTTGCTTCGCTTCACGGGCGACGTTAGCAATGCGGAGGTGATGCTTGATTACGCCTTAGGGATCCCCGCCAACCGAACAAGCTCCTGTGCATACCTTTCTTGTTCGCAAGGCAGAACTTGACCAGGTCTCCTCCCGCTCGGCTCGAGGTTGGCGCCTATGGTGAAAGTGGTGTTGGACCCGCCTCGCCGACGCGGTATTTGCTTGGTCTCGCCTTGTCTTGGGTGAACAACTGCTTTTCTGGTGCAGCCCTTTGGGCTCAGGTCTCCGCTGGCAAGGTCAGTCGGGCGCCGCCTTGAAGGCGAGCTTGAGCACTCACAACATATCGACGGTGGAACCCCGCACGCGAGGACACCGCTGTTCTGTGCATCTTCATGAGGTTGTACGGGTGAGTCGCGCCATGAATTGGGCAACGGGTAGCCGAGATGGCGCTGTAGGGGAGGCCGATGGGGGCGGCGTCGGTCAACCAGCTCCGGCGGAAGTTGTCGAGGTGCCGGAAGTTACCGGAGCCGGATCTGTCCTAAGGAGCCGGATGACCCGCCTCGACGCCCGAGAAGGCCTTATTGGCTGCACTGGCCCCGGTATGCAGAGAGGTTGAAGGCTCAACGAGAGCACGTTGAGGCCCAAGGCCACCGCTGATGAGAGTCTCGGTGACGGCCACCTGCAGGTGGGGTGCAGATGGGGAGCGCACCAGCAGCCGAGTTGAGGGTGGTCCTCCTCGAATAAGGTCGATCGCCTTGGGCGGCATCGGCCGGGCCCTCGCAGCTGTGGAGGCGGCGCCGACCATTCTGGACGAATGGCTTGACGCAGGACTTGAAGGCGGCGTCATGAAGCCCAGAGGGCCGCGACGACTGGGCAGGCCAAGAACGGGTGGTGGAGGAAGAGGCCAAGCAGCTCTTCCCAAGAGGCCACTGAGGTCACGGCAGTGGAGCAATGCGCGCGCTGAGTACCAGAGGGCTGCGGGAAGCTGGCTGGCCATGACCGCCGTCACCTCCAGTTTCGAGGAAGGCCTCTCAGACACGCCCAGGAAGGCTGGCGGATCGGTCCGCTGCCAGAGCCGGGCGGCGGGCTGCTTGAACTTGTCCGCCATCGCACTCTACAGGCCGGGCTCAGGCTCGAGCCTCGCCCTCGGCTGGCAAGGCCGGGCGTCGAAAGGGCGGCAAGGCCGCTCATCAGGTAGTCGGGCGGAAGCGGAGGGAAAACTCCGCACACCAAATGTCTGATTGTTCCGCAGACTTTGAGGTTCGAACACCGCGCGCGGGAGATCTCGCCTCACCTACCTGCCACCCCGCTGCCTCGCTAGGATCTAAACTACGAAAGGAACAACACAAGAGACACAAGGTTTATATTAGTTCGGGCCACCATTGTGGTGTAATACCCTACTCTAGTTTGTGGGTGGTGGATTGCCTCTTGGCATGGTGCCGAATACAAGGAAGAACAGCCTCATGAGGGTCTGCTTGGCCGGGTGATGAACTGCTTGGAGGAGTTCACGATCCCTCCTTTCTCTCTCTCCTCAATTTAAGATCCCAGCCTGGCGTGGCTAGTCCTATTTATAGGCTAAGGCCCCCGGCCTCTTCCCAAATATTGAGCGGAAAGGAGCCAACAATTGGCCATTTTGAAGGGGAACATCCGCACTTATCCGACTAAAGTTGGTCCTCGCCCCACAAAGGCTCGTGATGACGGCTTGGGCTCCACAATGACTTCCTTCCCGCCAAGCTTGGTCTTGGTCTTATTGCACCAAATGGATGCTTTGCTTGATGTTTCGCCGGCTTGCTCCTTTGCACCAAAGAGGAAAGGAGGACACTGGCCGGGCGCCCGCTCGGGCGCCTCTTGGTCGCTCATGGCTTGCATCATGGGCACTCGTGAGGTACCGCGCCTTGATCTCTCCGCTGTCGCGAGCCTGCCTGATGAGGCCGCACCGAGGAAGCCTGTCGTCCGCCTCACAGACTTGGCTCCCTCGCAGGGTCTTGAGCTTGGGTTGATGAAGATATGCCGTGATGGGCCCCTTGAGCCACGCCGCATGCCGCAGTAGGCAAGTTCAGGACCCTGCTCCGCACTGAAAGGGCTGGTCTAGCGGGCGACTGCTAGGCGGCACATGATTTGTCGAGCACCAAAATCGTGAGGCCCTCCTTGATTTGGCGATATAGTAAAACCAATGAAAATAGCGCTACGTAAAATAGCGCCGACTTCGAAAATATGCTATTAGCAAGCTATACACAGCTACAATGTGCTATTAGCTAGACATTATACATAAATTAATTTAGCGAGAATTCTCTATACGCTTATAGCATGCTATTAGCGGCGCTATATACGCTTATTTTTTCAATGAGTAAAACATGTCATTGATGCACCTGGCACCACCGATCCGCCGGTCACCTCGCACAGGAAACATATTCTTGACTTGGAGCAAATAATAACAAGAAACATATAAATCAAAATAGCTACCATTTTTACGCGATGAGAATTTTACTTACCTTTTCTAGGCAGGTCTACCAATTAATGCACGACCGTTGTATGTTTTACTTGAGTCCATAGTATTGGATCGATTTTCTTTTAATTTGCATGCAGGTGTACCAACTATGCACGGCTGTTGTTTTACATGAGTCCATAGTATTGATCGATTTTCTTTAATTTGCATGCAGGTGTACCAACTATGCACGGCTGTTGTGCATGTTTGACAACCCCTAAACGCACGCAATATGATCTAGCGGCGCCATCATGGCCACGGCCACGCGACTGGCCGACCTGAACGCAATTCATGTATAGCCCACTGTCCGTTTCTCGCCTCGGTCCTTGAGATATTAATTTCCAGCTCCTTCCTTGTGTGACACATTCTAAGATTTTTGTTTCCATGTCTCTCCCATTTGCCCATATTATATTTCCATATCCCTCCTTCCTTTTTCCTCATAGAACAGAATTTATGCCCCATTATTCCTTTCCTTCCTGGACCATATCGAAATTGATTCCTCTTTTTATGACTTTTCCTTCTGTCTGTTGATTCTTCAGGAGGCTAATTGACATCAAATTATAAACGTATATAAGTTGTTCCGTTGCAGTATAAGCAAGCGAGGTGGGCCTATTTAATAAGTTAGCAAATAGTCTTTCCTATTAACAACAATGATGTAGCTCAGATGGACTTGGGCTTTGTGTTAGTACCTCAGGTCGGGAGTTCGATCCACCACGCCAGCTCCTATTTTTGCCTCCTCAGATCGGACGGGTCTGATGGGCTAAGGCCCAGGCGCGCCGAGGCCCAACGCAGCGACCAAGTGTAAGTTAGTAAATAGATTTTTGACCATTAGAAATTTAGTACCACCTTGAATATGTTTTAAAGTCAAACTAAAAGGGTAAAATCACGGAAGAAGCGATATGACGGTGAACTCAACGGAGTCAATCCGCGCTTTATTATTAAAGAAAGATTAGGGAAAGATTATCTCATAGAGGTAGCACACTCAATCAATTTCACTACGGTAAGTGTGAAAAATATATGCAATCTGGTTTATGAATAGCACACGGTTCGTTGATGAAAGCCATGTGTCGATTAAACCCCGCCACCCCGCCCACGATCTGAGTCGTGTTGGCCAAAACCCAAACCCCACGGATCGCATATCTGCACCGCTGAATGCTCCCCATCGAACGGCGATCCTCATCCCTTTGACAGCACATGCAATTCGGTTGTAATTTTATTTTTATGCACAAAATGCACGTTAATCTAAAATGTCTTAAATATAGCTAATGATACCTGAAATGCGCCGAAAATCAAACCCGTGGTATAATGGTGATTATGCATCGTGGAAATTTTTATGAGGCAAACGATGAAGTCACCGCCACCGGAGTTTGAATTGACACGCTCTTTTGGAAAACCATGATCCTTCACGTGAAATGCTTCGTTTGTAAGGAGCGGTCATCAAAACTTGTCCCAAACTTTACCATTTTTTTCCATGGGGTCGGAGAGCATGCCACCGCACACATCGATTGTGATGATGTCCAACTCCATCTGAATTTCCTGTAATTAAAATACCAACTAGGTTTATGCTGCTGGTCAGACTCTTGCGCCAAAATGTTTGAAACTTCTCCCGCTTCGAACAAACGGATGAAAACTCACAAAGCGACGCACAAATGATCTCGTACACCTTTGCTAGGCTGATTGTAAGGGGTATCATAGCTAGTATCATGCATACCAACTAGGCAATTTTGATGAGCTGTCATAGAATTAATTAAATGAAGAAAGAGAGGGTTAAGTATCATATCATGAAACTGTATCATAATAAATGCCATGTTATTATGTGTCATGCATGACAATATAAATAAAGTACTACATATGATACTAGCTACCTATGATACTATGCATTAGAGCAAGTACACAATAGAGTGACATAAGACTAGCCACAATGGTAGTAACATAACATGTTATTAGTCTATGTTACTACCCCTATAATGGGGAGTAAATATGTGTAGTAACAAGCAACACTTCAATTATTAGGCTATAGACTCATCTTGCTTTGAGATGTGATGTTATCAGATTAGTTAGACAACGGGTAGTAACATAGACTAGTAACATAGTCTTTGTTACTACCTCTAGTGGGGAGTAACATATGTGGTAACATGCAACACTTCATTTATTAGACTATAGACACATCTTGCCTTGATATGTGTGATGTTACTCATACTACTAGTAACTAGCTACATTACTACTTTCCTCTCTTTCTTCAATTATTGCTTGCCACATCATCTATTTTATCTAGATATGTGTGATGTTACTACCAATGTTACTCCCCATCGGGTAGTCTTACTAGTAACATAGGTAAACACATGCATCATATTTAGTTCAAGTAAACCATAGGACTGGTTACGATATCAACATAAATGGAGTGGGCATCAACCTATCTCAATCATGTCAAGTCCTTTGACTTGACCCAAGTAGTTCTTCCCACTTATCCAAACACACACACTGGTTTGTAAACATGTGGATCGAGCCCAAGAGCGGTTACCTAATCCGTCTTGACTGCGTGGACACGGCTATTCAATAATTTTACACTCGCAGAGGTTGCACACTTTACCCGCAAGATCCGGGAACTTCCCAGAACATCCATTAACCATGTAATTGTACCCGGTAAGCACCGATCATTATCTTTCCCTTAGACTTACACTAACATAGAGTCTACTCGATTGGTAGTAAACCCCTGGCTCAACATTTCACATCTTAAATTGTGGAGCCTCGCTCCCATATTCATCACATACCACAAGCCTGGGTACCAACAAGGTGTCCGTGTCTCAGAAAACAAGTCATGGCCGCCCTACCGGCATAACCTCGTCCCCGAGAGTGACCGTGTCACTCCCCATCACTACTAATGCGGGCACCATGCTAGTATCGGCCTAGGTAATCAATAATGCCCTTCCCATATAAGGGTAGAGTGGTTACATGTAAGGTTGGAATAACGTTGCAACTTAAACCAATCCATTTTGAAAACAGCACACACTCTTCCCCAGACACCACTCGTCATCAAGTGGTTACCCAACTCATTTTCTTCCTGCATAAGTGGCATCCGACAGGTTTTTGAAAAGTATTTGAAAGTACTTTCCCCCTTCACCATGCATATTCCCGTCCCATTTATGTAGCCACTACTATAGCATCCTATCTATCCCACCGCATAACCTCATAGGAAGGTAGGGTAATGCATAATGGAAGTATCAACGAGGAAGTAACGGAGGCAACCCATCAAATTGGTTACCGCCACATCATGATTCAGTTGCAAACAACAATATGGTGCTATATGACATGCATAAAAGGGTTTCATAGACATGGTCAATGGGCTGCTTCGTTTTAACAAAGCCTTCGAGGTCTTCAAATATCTCTTGTCCAACTCCGCATTTTGTCTACTTCGGCCAACTATCGCCGAAAAACAACCATAATAAGCAACACAACAGGCAAAAATAAAAGTGCTTTTGAAATATGAATTTGAATTTTCTATGATATCTCTTGTTATGTGAAAAATAACTAGAGTGGTTTCATTGGGACCGATCGACTGGATTTTATTTTGAAGTGGATTCTTAAGAGGAAAGAATCAAAATGATTTTATGGATTTAACCATCCAATATGAACCATTACAAATGTGGATACTCAAAATTGAATTCATACTGAATTCATTATCTTCGTATCTAAAACATCATAAAAATGAGTAGGATTTCACAAATTATTTGTGAAGGAAATGTTTGGAAAAACGCAAAATAGCAATTTCATGTGATAGATAATGAATTTATAAACTACTAGAAATTTGAATCACCAAATTTGGTGGTAATATGAATATTTCGAGATTTTACAAGTTTCGGAAAAGAAAAGGACAAAGGAAGGGGGATTTATACCTATATCAAGGCCTCGGTGTAGCATAGTGCCATAGCAGACCGGCCGCCCATGCTCGCCACGCCATACAGGAAGCACGCCGAAGGCGCCCGGGAGGAGGCGCCGCCTGCAGGACGCTGGAGAGGGCAAAACGCCCACTTGCCAAGATGGCCCGTGGTCGGGCCATCGACGAAGCGGGCCTGCTCGAGGTTCGCTCCTCAACCTTCCACGCAGCGCCAAGGAGAAAGAGGAGGCGCTCGACGCCGTCTGGGCGGCGCTACATGCTCGGCGATGCTCGCCACCGGGCGTGTTTCGGGGGAGAGTGGCGATCCGACGAGGTATCGCACGGGAGGCGGGGGTGGTTGGGCGAAGCGTACGCCCCTGGGCGGACGGCGACTGTGAGGTTGGGGCACGTGAGTCGTGCACGGAAGGATGAAATGAAGCTGGAAAGATCCACGATGGTGGTGGAAATGCTCTGGAATTGAGAGGTGGAAAGGAGGGGTCTTGGTGGCACGAATTTGGGCAGAGTCCCGCGGCTCGGCTCCGCCAAGGGGAGCGACGAGGGCTCACGAGAGGTTGGCGGTCTTGGTGCCTAGGAGGGAGAGGGGCAAATGGAGGAGAGGAGGGCTCAGAACGGCCTCATATGGGCTGCTAGAGGAGCATCGGGCCGAGCTCACGGCCACGGCCCGTATGCCGCAGGGGCCAAACGGGCACTTTGGGCGTGTCCAGGTGCCCGTGGGCATGGGCCAGTCAAGGGAGAGAAAATAGGAGCGGGACAGGTCAGGCATCACAAGGTGGTGAGGCTGCCCATTGAGCCCCCTGGGCGGCAGGCGCTGCGTAGAGGAGGCAGCAGAGGAAGAGAGAGAGGAGGGAACAGGTGGTGGCGGTTATGAACGCCGAGGCACCTCGATCGCGAGGGGAAGGCTCGAGGTGGTCGAGGTGCGTGTCAACGCCGGTGTTTTCCACGCGCCTAGAGCATGCAAATGACCAGCATCCGCTGCTTGCATGCACCCGTCAGCTTGTGTCTAGTGGCTGCAGAAGAATAAACAAGGTAGGGAGGCTTTGGATGCTCCTGAACTTGCCAGAAAGGGAGACGAGAAAGGAGGGAAAGTGGTTTCAGAGAAGAAAAATGGGTCTCTGCCCCTTAATCATTGCTCCTTGGGCAAGAAAGCATGTTGTAGTTAGAGGAGGACCAGTGAGGTGTGGGAAGAGTTTCAAATTCATGGAGATTAGTGGAAGGGGTTGAAACTTGCATTTTGAAATTCTGCCAAGGTGTTTGATGGTTTGGGCAAGAAATTTAATTTCACTTGACATGAAACTTAATAGGATGAAATGGCACATAGAAGTAGGGTGTTCCACCAAGTTTGAGCTCATTTGGGTAAAGTAGCTAATGTAACTTTGGTAAACCTAGAAATCAGGTAATGGATTTACCAAGATTTAGTCATGCAACTCTATTCTCCTTGATGCACCACTTGGTGTAGTGTCATCATTTGAGGATTTGAACATGTGCACAAAATTCAAATCAAAAGGACACACTTGGCAATGTAGAGTTGTTCAAATTTGGTTCTGGATGTAAAGGGTTTTAGAACACTTTGATCATGATATCCTTTCTCCAACTTGTTCCATTTGGTCTAGATGCATTATTACACCATTTGATCATGTGTACCAAGTTTGAGAGCATTTGGACATGTTTCAAAGGCAAAGTTGTTCAAACTTGGAAAAGGACATAAATGGTTTTGAGAGGGTTTGGTGGTTCTATGTTGTCCCTCATGACATGAGACTATGTAGGATCCCTCAAGTAGGTCATTTCATATGGTAGAATTTTCTGGGATTTAATGGATAATATTTTTGTAAACATTTCAAAAGCTTGAAATGTCCGTAAAGGGTATTTGAGGGCTTTGACCAATAATTTGAACATGACCATGTGTTGAAACTCTTATATATGGAAACTATATGTCCAACGAGTCTCTGATTTTTCTCAAATATTTGTGAAGCTTTAAAATAATTTTAACCTATTAAAGACCATTTTGGCCTTAAGAAAAGCTCTTTAACTAAAATAGGAAAATAAATTTTAAAATTATATTTTGTGGTTTATGGAGTCCTATACCCATAGGAGTCAAATATGCTTTTGAAATATGTTTTCATGCCCCAAATTAAGTACTTGTAGTGCAAGCCTCAATTTAGGGTTTTTGAAAAACTAATTTAGAAAATACTTTTGCCAAATTATTTTTGCAAGAAATTATTTTACTTAATTTATACACATGGCATGATCATTGGGCAAAGTTTTGGATCAAGGAGAAGAGGTATAGGATGGAAGCTACTATATGACTCTTTAGAGCACTTTTGAAAATAAAGCACAAAAATTCAAATCAAGGCAAGGACCAAAACACTAAAAGTTTTTGTCAAACCACATCTTATCATTACTTATTAGCTAAGTGTTGTGGCATGAAAATCAAGGTGTGACATACATATGATGTCTATATGCAACCTTCTCCTTGTAGACGTTGTTGCCCGCAAGTGCAGTGTTTGTAGGGCAAGAGTAAATTTCAAGTGGATGACCTAAGGTTTATCAACCGTGGAGGCGAGGATGAAGATGGTCTCTATCAAACAACCCCGCAACCAAATAACAAAGAGTCTCTTGTGTCCCCAACACACCCAATACAATGGTAATTGTATAGGTGCAATTAGTTCGCGAAGAGATGGTGATACAAGTGCAATATGGATGGTAGATAAAGGTATTTGTAATCTGAAATAATAAAACAGAAAGGTAACTAATGAAAAGCGAAAGCACAAACGTTATTGCAATGATAGGAAACAAGGCCTAGGGTTCATACTTTACTAGTGCAAGTTCTCTCAACAATAATAACATAGATAGATCATATAACAATCCCTCAACATGCAACAAAGAGTCACCCAAGCCACTAATAGCGGAGAACAAACGAGATTATGGTAGGGCATCTAAACCACCTCAAAGTTGTTGAGGGAGTTCCGACTAGGGGTGTCCGGATAGCCAACTATCACTCCACGGGACTCAAGACTATGAAGATACAAGATTGAAGACTTCGGCCCCGTGTCCGGATGGGACTTTCTTGGCGTGAAGGAAAGCTTTGATACTACGGACATGTAGATCTCCTACCTTGTAACCGACTTGTGTAACCCTATCCTCTCCTGTCTATATAAACCGGACGGTTGTAGTCCATAGGATCTAACAACAATCATACCATAGGCTAGCTTCTAGGGTTTAGCCTTTGATCTCGTGGTAGATCCACTCTTGTAACACACATCATCAATATTAATCGCTGGTGACGTAGGGTTTTACCTCCATCAAGAGGGCTCCAACTCGGGTAAAACATCGTGGTCCCTTGTCTCCGTTATACTATCCGCCAGACGCATACGGGACCCCTTACCCGAGATCCGCCGGTTTTGACACCGACATTGGTGCTTTCATTGAGAGTTCCTTCGTGGTCGCCACCGATAGGTCTGGCTGGCTCCTTCGATCATCAAATAACGACACTGTCCAGGGTGAGACTTTTCCCCGACGGATCTTCGTGGTTCGGGCGGCTTTGCATCGCGGGTCCACTTCGCTGGCCATCCGAGCAGATCGAAGCTACACCCTGGCCATCAGTCAGATTGGAAGTTTAAACTATACGGCACGATATCCGCGGAGACTTGATCTTCGGCGGATTCGGCCGCGCTGCTGCCACAGACCGCTCAATGGGCATGATCTAGCTCGCAGCCAACAAAGGCCCGGAGGCCGCACTCAGATCCGCCCGACCCTTAATCCGGAGCCGATCTCCTGATCGAGGACAAGTGGTTGGACACCAAGGCAATCTCACGGCGATCGAGTCAACTCCATCCCTGCCCTTATAAGACCTTGACCTGTGAAGCCGATTCTCGACCAACCTCCGCCTTCTGCATCGAACTGATTGCGCCTGCAGGGTTCTTCACATATGACATCTTTTCAAGACCGCCTTTGCGACATCCTCAATTCACTAAAGTCTCTCTCTCTCTTTACCCGAGAGCTCTGCCGGACTACCATCAGAAGGTTGGGATACCGGACGATGAAGAAATTCAATGCCCACCCACCACCCACTTCTTATAGCCACTGCCGAAAGCTTACACGACGTGCTCGATTTCGAATTCAAGACATCGACGCATGGACGATTTATGTAGGAGACAATAATGAACCAAGACCTAGGATGTCGACAACCTCATCCCATGATGTATACATGGTGGATAATTAAAGGAAATGAAGACGAGAACAACGGACGCCACGGCGATAAATCTCGAAAAGTACCAAACGGAACGTAAACGCCAACAAAGTCCTTCAACAAAGACTCCTATAGAGCAGGGCTAACCGTGGACAACGTAAAGCTCGAAAGCAATCGTCCAACAAGACAACTTGATAAACAATCTGTCCTCGGCGAAGACAACAGTCCGGACGATCTCACGACGCAAACCATTGGAGCAAAATGATTCTTAAAAGGCTCTGCCATCACAGCCCTAAAAAGGTATGAAGCTCAAAATAGCGAAGATGCACTCAGATCAGATGGAGCAAAGTATTCAAGACCGCAGATAAGTACGGCTACAACAACAACAAAGAGCTACCCGAAAAGAAAGCACGCCTCGACCACGAGGAGGCCCTAGAGCCCCCACAATTAAAAAAGTAAGAAGGCCACCCGTGGATGGACGACCCCACGGCAAAAAGAGAGCGTGAATGGTGCCGCACACAAGCCAATATGCGATCCGCTAAGGATTCACATCAAAAGGATGGCCCAAATAGGTCCATCTATGGGCAAGCACGCCACAAAGCAATGCAACACGCCAAAATTCAAGATCACACACCCAATATAGGGCTACAGACACCCTCTATGTTTCATCGATGAGGTTGATCATGAATTCCAAGAGGATTCAAACCCATAAACATAGAGGCATACGACGAACAATGCACTCGAGTTCGGATTGAGGATTACATCCTCCACATACACATGGCTAGAGGAGATGATCTCCACGCTATAAAAATACTTACCCCTTAAACTCAAAGGGCCAGCTCGGCATTGGCTTAAAAGCCCCCAAAATACCATTGAAGCCGGGAAGAGCTCGAGGATGCATTTCGAAAATTTTGGGATCTGTCCCCTCCGGAAGGAATCTAAGTCACATAACCAACAGCCCAGAGTCAGCCAAATTTGAATGGTTCCTTACTAAAAGAACCAAATAGTCGATGTCCACGCCAAGCCTTAGCAGCTTTCAAACACAACGCCTGAACAATGGCTCGCCGAACCTCGCCAAGAAAAGCCAAGAACAATGGCCGAACTAAAAGCCTCATGACACGCTATGAGGGAAGACAAATTGGCTAGATGCAAAGACCAAAACCCGAGTACATCCAAATCGGATGGAATGGAAATCACGTGGTGAAAGATCAACCGAATAAAGAAAATGGCCCAAATAGTATGGCGTCAACGCCGGATTCAAAAGTCCGCCGAACAACAAAACACGCCCCTAAAGGATAAGCGAGCTATCCAACCTAAACAAGATTCCGGATAGATTGGTCAAATACATGGTACTCCGGAAGCCCGCAAACCATACCCACAGAATTGTTGTCTTCGTAGTCCGCCACTTAACGCCAACACAAGGCCTACACACCAAGTGAAAGAACGAAACCCAAAAGCACCCAAGTGCCTTTGGGCAAAAGCCACTTGGATAAAAAAGGCCGCTTTAAAAAACCCCCGTTGTCAAAACCAATCACCCGACCATCGACTATTCCGATAATTCCAAGCAGGATGGACTGCCTTAATATTGATCCTATAATCGAGGATTCCAATTTACACATGTCCTCATGGATGGCGGCAAGGACATAAACCTGATATATCGGACACAATCCGCAGGATGGGGATAAACCCCAAAATTGCCGAGAACACCTCCTTTAAAGGAGTACCCAGCCCATACGCCTTTGCACGGGCTCCATCGCTAGAAGTTGTGTTTGGTTCATCCGACAACTTCCGCCGCAAAGGTTACTCTTCCATGTCGCCCTTAAAAGTAGCCATCAACACTATTGGGACGGTTACCGCTTTTAACGCAATACCGCAATGCCCTTCTAACACTTAAAATGCCCTCCACGGCATCATCTCGAAAAGGAAGTATTATGTTACTCGAAAGCACGAAGAAGGGAGACGATCGAACCCACCCTATCCGCCCACTAGGCAAAGAACCTGAAATTGGATTCAAACCCAACGGCTAGACGAGTCCGGGCGCTTACTAGCGATACCCCCAACGAGGGCTACATGCATGTATAACAAGAGACAATAGAGCTCAATTTTATTCTTCAACTGCCTGTCATTTAATATTTACATCTTTCGCACGCCTTTTTTTCTTTCAAACTAAGTTCCTCTTTTACAGAGAACAACGTTACACCGGCCCGTGATAGCACAACGGAGACACAAAGCAGACGCCGGAGGGACCCAGAAGGATTCTTTTCAGATTAAGACCCCCGTAAACCTTTTTCACTGCCTCTTGTTGATATACACCCCTTCCTTAATATAACCGAGAGGAGGCGGTGTTGGCATTCCGCATTAATTTTTTGC